>SAYR01042795.1:0-13358 GCA_004382745.1 Argopecten irradians irradians | reverse complement strand
AATTATTGATACGTTGATAGTGTGCTATTATGTCGTCAATGTGTGTTATTATTGTCGTGATAGTGTGTAATTATTGTCGTGATAGTGTGTAATTATTGTCGTGATAGTGTGTAATTATTGTCGTGATAGTGTGCTAGTATTGTCGTGATAGTGTGCTATTATTGTCGTCAATGTGTGTTATTATTGTGGTGATAGTTTGCTATTATTGTCGTGATTGTGTGTTATTATTGTCGTGATATTGTACTATTATTGTCGTGATAGTGTGCTATATTGTCGTAATAGTGTTACTATTATTGTCGTTATTGTGTGCTTATTATTGTCCGTGATAGTGTGCTATTATTGTCGTGATTGTGTGTTATCATTGTGTGCGTGATTAGTGTGCTATTATTTATCGTGATTGGTTGTTATTATTGTCGTGATAGTATGTGTTATTGTCGTGATAGTTATGTTATTAGTCATGATTGTTGCTGTTATTGTTCGTGATAGTGTGCTATTATTGTCATGATAGTGTGTTTATATTGTGAATGTGTGCTAGTATTGTCGTGATAGTGTGCTATTATTTCAGATAGTGTGTTATTATTGTGAATGTGTGCTAGTATTGTCGTGAAGTGTGCTATTATTGTCGTGATTGTTTAGTTATTATTGTCGTGATAGTGTGCTATTATTGTCGTGATGTGTGTTATTATTGTCGTGATAGTGTGCTATTATTGTCGTGATTGTGTGTATTATTGTCGTGATAGTGTGCTGTTATTGTCGTGATAGTGTGTTATTATTGTCTTGATTGTGTGTTATTTTATGTCGTGATAGTATGCTATTATTGTCGTGATTGATGTGTCATTATTGTGATTGTGTTGTTATTATTGTCGTGATTGTGTGTTATATTTATTGTCTTGATAGTTTCGTTATTATTGTCGTGATAGTATGTTATTTATTGTCGCTTGATAGTATGTTATTATTGTCGTGATAGTATGTTATTATTGTCGTGATAGTATGTTATTATTGTCGTGATAGTATGTTATTATTGTCGTGATAGTATGTTATTATTGTCGTGATTGTGTGTTATTATTGTCGTGATTGTGTGTTATTATTGTCGTGATTGTGTGTTATTATTGTCGTGATAGTATGTTATTATTGTCGTGATTGTGTGTTATTATTGTCGTGATAGTGTGTTTTTATGTCTGATGTGTGTGTTATTATTGTTCGTGATTGTGTGTTATTATTGTTCGTTGATTGATTTGTGTTATTATTGTCGTGATTGTGTGTTATTATTGTCGTGATAGTGTGTTATTATTGTCGTGATAGTGTGCTATTATTGTCGTGATTGTGTGTTATTATTGTCGTGATAGTGTGTAATTATTGTCGTGATAGTGTGTTATTATTGTGAATGTGTGCTAGTATTGTCGTGATAGTGTGCTATTATTGTGGTGATAGTCTGTTATTATTGTCGTGATTGTATCACGACAATAATAGCACACTATCACGACAATAATAACACACAATCACGACAATAATAGCACACTATCACGACAATAATAACACACAATAACGACAATAATAGTACACTATCACGACAATACTAGCACACTATCACGACAATAATAGTACATTATCACGACAATAATAACACACATTGACGACAATAACAGCACACTATCACGACAATAACAGCACACTATCACGACAATAATAACACACAATCACGACAATAATAGCACACTATCACGACAATAATAACACACAATCAAGACAATAATAGCTTACTATCAAGACAATAATAGCACACAATCAAGACAAAAATAGCACACTATCAAGACAATAATAACACACAATCACGACAATAATAGCACACTAACACGACAATAGCACACAAACAATACAATAATAACATACTATCACCACAATAAAAGCACACTATCACGACAATAATAGCACACTATCACGACAATAATAACACACCATAACAACAATATTAGCACACTATCAAGACAATAATAGCACACTATCATGGCAATAAAAGTACACTATCACGATAATAATAGCACACTATCACAACAATAATAGCTCACTATCATGACAATAATAACACGCTATCAAGACAATAATATTACACTATCAAAACAATAATACCAAACTATCAAGACAATAATAGCACACAATCATGACAATAATAGCAAACTATCAAGACAATAATATTACACTATCAAGACAATAATAGCTTACTATCAAGACAATAATTACACACTATCACGACAATAATAACACACTATCACGACAATAACAGCACACTATCACGACAATAATAACACACAATCACGACAATAATAGCACACTATCACGACAATACTAGCACACATTCACAATAATAACACACTATCATGACAATAATAGCACACTATCACGACAATAACAGCACACAATCATGACAATAATAACATACTATCACGACAATAACAGCACACTATCACGACAATAATAACACACAATCACGACAATAATAGCACACTATCACGACAATGATAACACACAATCACGACAATAGCACACTATTAAGACAGTAATAACACATTGTCACGGTATTAGGACACAATCACGACAACAGCACACAATCACGACAATAATAGCACATTGTCAAGAATAACAGCACACAATCACGACAATTATAGCACACTATCACGGTAATAATAACACACCGATGGTTCCTGATCATGTGAGAGATGGGTAATTTGGAGCGTTTCGTTTCCTACTTATATATTTATTGTATTAATACAGTTTCGGATTTATTTGAATTAAATGCTAAAAGTGTTGTTGTCGGCAAAACAAATTATAACGGAATCAAAATAAGAAATAATATCGTTAATATACACCAAGAAAAGCGAAAGACCTAATGAAGCACCTTTGGGTACTGCAGCAGTAGTAAATACCCACCTGAAGCAGCTATTACATTAGAAAATCTTAAAACCAGGATATACATATACCATTTTATGAAGTTTGACAATTAGCCTTGATAAAGTCACAATATATCGAATGTCTTTGCCTGAATCTAGAAAAAGCGTTAGATATGCAATGCACTGTGTAACAACTGACTTATAGCTTGTTTGTTTGTTTGTTTGTTTGATTATAATTAACGTCCTATTAACAGCTATGGTCATGTAAGGACGGCCTCCCATGTATGCGGTGTGGTGCGTGTATGTTATGCGAGGTGCGTGTTTTGGGAGACTGCGGTATATTCATGTTACAGCGCTACTTATCTGTGGCACCATGACAGAAGAACTCATAACCTGTAAATAATTATTCATTAATGTCAACTCTGTTAATCGCCGTTAATCGATTAATCAACTGACAATAAATTTCGAGCCATTCTATGATACATGCAGTACACATTGATTACAGACGTTTAATGAAGACATCATTTTTTATAATATACATATTTCACGTCACTCGTCCTAATTTAGAAAGTTAGGTCAATAGTTATACTTTTGGTGTGGAATTATGGTTAACTTTTAATCCATATCTATATTTATTTACCCAATAGTCCAGTCAATATAGGGTTTTCTACCACAATGTGTCGATTTATTCAACTCTCAGGCCATTGGTTATATGTACACACCGTTGATTATTATATATATATTGATATTCCACTAGTGGAATATAACCTTCCGGCGTTTTGATTGGTGGAGAAAATGACCTTTGACCGGTACTACTTTTTCTACCCCACGTGATCAATGTTTACGTCGTCTGCTTTCAACGTCAACATCATGGCTGCGATGGACGAAGATTTGGTCAATATTGGCGACAGAGTGAAGCTATGTGACGGGGAAAGGGGAGTAATCAAGGCTATTTCAAAGGCAGACACTAATTATGGTTTCGACCGATTTGAAATTCAGTTTGATTCAGGCAAAATAGCAACTGAAGCCCGGTATCGGTTCGACGTCATACCGTCATGCCCAGGTCGCGACGTTACAATATCACAAACTAACGTTAGATCTGTCACGATATCGGAAACCATTCAGAGTACATTAACACCCCCAGTTGATAAGCCCCATGATCCATATTTGTCAGACAAAGATTCATTAGAAGATTTTGATGTTGACAGATTCATTGCTTCAGAGGTCAACAAAAACACTAAGAAAAAAACTGATTTAGATATGAAAAAAGTACGAGATTTTTTTCAGTGTGTTCTCAAGGAAAACAGGCCATTAGAATCGATTCCGCCAGTTCAGCTGAACAAGTTACTTTGTATCTTTTTTATGAATGTTAGAAACAATCATGGAAAGGAATATGAACCTGCTACCATTAGAAACATGGCATGTAGCATTGATCGGTATTTGAAATCGAAAGATTACGGCAAACAACTAACAACAAGTGTAGAGTTTTCTAAGGTAATGGAGGTTATCAAATCTAAGCAAAAAAAGCTAAAACGAGAGGGAAAGGGAAATTTAGAAAAGAGGGCTGATGCTGTTTCAGACAAAGACATAGATAAATTGTATGACGTAGGTCAACTTGGTTCACACAACCCTGACAGTTTGTTAAGAACAGTTTGGTTTCTAAATACTGTGCATTTTGGCATGCGAGGTGTTACTGAACACAGGGATATGTGTTGGGGGGATATTAAGCTATGTAAAGATTCAGAGAATAATGAGTACATTGAATTTCGTGAACGGCAAACTAAAACAAGGCCTGGATCAAATCCTAAGAATGTAAGGGCCGTCCCCCCGCGCGCCTGGGCTACCCCTAAAACCCCATCACGCTGCCCTGTCGCCACTTATAAGGTCTACCAATCTCGCCGTCCGCCAACATACTGCCATGATGATGCACCCTATTATATCGCCACTAATACAAACATGGACAAATCTAGCAGGTGGTTTAAGTGCCAGCCTGTCGGCGTAAATAAACTGGGAAGATTCATGACTACAATGGCAGAAAATGCAGGTAATATTTTATGAATTCATCCTAAACTTCCATTATAATAAACAGCTGCTGTCAACAAAGTAACAAAAACTAAGCCCCGCCCCTTTCAGATTGTACACAGGCTATACAATGTATTACAGTGTGTACTGAAACAGTACACGATGTCATGTTGCATTTCAAAATTTCACACAACAGGTCAAGGTCGATTGTCCTGGTTATTTGCACTTTAATACTAAATGATTACTGAATTATGACCCGTGATACAGGATTTTTCAATATTTGCAATAAAAATGTTTTAGGCTTGACGAGCAAAACAGGGGGAAATGGAAAGCGCCTCACGAACCATAGCGCAAGAAAGTATCTTGTACAGAAGTTGAATGATAACGGGTTGCCTCCCAATCAGATTATGCAGGTATTAATAAATATTCTTGTACGTTAAATAATAACAAAATGTATGTTTTTAATGCAGACTTACCTTTATTTAAGAAAATACATCCCATCACAAATATTTCGGTACAGTAGGGCTACTGTAACTTTTTTACGAATCACTTGCATATTTTTGCATTTTTTTTATCCTTTCAGATTTCCGGACACAAGAACATCCAGAGTATTAACAATTATTCGACAATAAACTCAAACCAACATAGGACGATCTCAAGAACATTGTCGAACGCGCACTCAGAGCAGATCGGTCAGCCAGCAAACAATCCATCATCCGGCCCCCGGCCATCATCACTAGTGTCATCAAACGGTGATGTTCAACTTCAAAACGTATCAAACAGACCACCATTACCAAACACGCTCCCGTCATTGTTTTCGGGACCCATTAATGGTGGATCTTTCACAATAAACATCAAAAACAAGTCCGTGTGTACTTGTAGGAAACGCCAAAGGCCAAGGGTGCTTTACTCCGACAGTGACACGGACTAGAGTGGGTTGAACATTCCGCGCGGGAAAATTACGTCACATGCCGAGGCCACACAACTGTTAAATTTGCGCGCATATAGTCCCCGGTCAATATGATTTAAAGAGAACGAAATGACTGGGTTTCGGATATCAAATGCATTTAATTATCATTATTTTATAGAAATATTTGTGTACTATCAATTATTAAAGTAATAAAAAATAATTACGAAATTGAATGTTTTGCATATTAATTAGTTTCTGTATCATACAGGTTATATCACTACGCCTAATTTGCATACGGAACTCTAGTAAAAAAAACGTGGGCCTATTGTCATGAAAAACATTGTGGTAGAAACAGGTCACACCACTCGCAACTATTGGATATTGAATTAATTTCCCTCTCGTGAATTATGTTTTAAAAGTTACAAAAGACACTCGCTAAAGCTCGTGTCTTTTGTAACTTTTAAAAAATAATTCACTCGAGTGAAATAAATTCAATATCCAATAGCTGCTCGTTGTGTAACCTCTATTTACCTCAAACTAATTGCAATAGAAGTTATCTTTGTTTTTTTATAACTTCGTATTATAAAAAAATATCAAAGTGGGGAAAATGGTTTTTACCATTTCTAAGCTTCAATAACTGTCCTCTCTGTGGCACAAGATAAAAGGAATCAATGGTATATCAAGATCATGCTATGCACATGTACAATACATATATCCAAAAATGTTCACGTGGAACTATTCTATAGGAAATATACAAGCTTTAAATTGCTATAAATGTTGCTATTTTACAACCATATTAGCCTCTGTTGGCTTTTTCATGCAGAATATTGCTATAATCAGCATAGCTATTGATTATCGATTGTATAAAGATTTTTTATAAATTGTTTGATAAATTGTTATAATTAATTTCTTAACAACAAAAGAAAATTTATTTTCACCCTTTAGAGTATAAGGTCACTCAAAGTTGGCCTGTTGATCTAAGCTTTGGAATTAGGCATGATATATCTCAAAACTTCTCACTAACAAATGCCATTGATGCTTTGTCTATATAGGTTTTTCTTAAGTACAAATGACATTTAAGTTCAGATATCTATCAGTAATTATTTAATTCAGGTCCATGAAAAGCTCATGTGGTGATAAAACTTCAAAAATTATAATTTAGAAGCACAGACTTTGGGATATGTTTTTTGTATCACATTGTATTTTGATATCTTTTTTTGCAAAAATCTTGTATTAAATGGGGATTTTTTCCCAATTTCTTCTATAGAAACTAATAGGACAACACATATTTTCAAGAAATGTATCTAAAAGTTATCTGTGTGTTAAATTTAAAATCAAATAAATTAATTTAAATGTTAATCTTGATTGCTTAATTATTTGTCGTGCAATCAATCATTTTTCTCCGTTTCAGATTATATGTACTACTAAAATTGGACTCCATACTCAGTTAATTGTATACACCTAGTATTACATATGAGGCAAGCATTACTCTTTATAAGTTGTCATTTTTTTTAATTTCCCTATTTTCTTGATCTTGTGATGCGCGAAAAGGTGTTTTCCTAAATTTGGATTTCCAATAATTTTTTTTTACTTGATATAGTAATGATAACTAGATCTACTAATCCAAAAAAAACTTAAATGAAAACATTTTCTGTTTCAATTTTTTCTACGTTAGGCTTACATTTTCACTAAATTGACTGGACTATAATAAATTTAGAGCAGACTTACCATAAACGAAACGAAATCCACAGACGATCCCATTTCCATGTCTTCTTTATATACATTATGTATGCCCTTGAGCATAGCACGAGTACACCAGAACATTAGGCTAGTTGTAAATTTAATTAAATATTTCATGTGAAGTATATTGATTCATTCAGTGTTTAATCCAAGACTGTCACTTTACGGTCACAAGAGGCCCATGGGCCTTAAAGGTCACCTGAGTTAAATATATAATCAAACAAATTAAAGACATATAAACGCTATATACTGGGCCTTGAAGTTGGTCAATGATTTATAAATTTGACTTTTTAGGCTATGAAGAGTATTTGCTTCCATCAAACCTGTGAACTTAGAAGTATTTTTTGAAATTTTAATCATTTTGACCCTGTTTGGTCCTGCCCCTCTGGTCCCCCAGGGGGTCATCGAGGACTGATATGGATGTTAAAATGCTATATCTTAGGCTAATAATTCTAACCAAGTTTGACTCATTTCCTATGAAAATTGGTCAAAAAATGCTCATTAATGCGTTTTTCCTATATCAACTATAGTAAACTTGACCCCTCCCCAAGGGGAAACATGAGACCCCAGGGTCATATCATTCACAATTTTTATAAAACACCTTAAGACTTTTCCACCTATAATTATTTGATTCTACTATTTCCAGAATTTTAGAATAATATTTTTGAAGTTTTAGCCTATTTGACCCTTTTTCAGCCCCACCCTCTACCCCCAGGGGGTCGGCCAGGACCAATATTGATATGATAATAAATTGTTATCTCAGGCTAATAATTCTAACCAAGTTTGACTCTTTTCCAATGAAAATTATGAAACTTGAGCAAAAAATGCTTATTATTGTTGTGTTGTGGTGGGGTTTTGTTGTGTGTTGTTGTGTGATGTTTTGTTGTGTGATGTTGTCGTGTGTTGTGTTGTTGTGTGTAATTGTTTTTGGGTGGTGTTGTATTGTTGTTGCGTTGTTTTGTGCTGTGGTTGTGTTGTGTGATGTTTTGTTGTTATGTTGTGTTGTGAGGTGTGTTGTGTTTTTGTGGTGTTGTGTGTTGTTGTTGTTGGGTGGTGTTGTGTTGTTGTTGCGTGTTTATGTGTTGTGTATTTGTGTTATGTTGTGCGATGTGCTGTTGTGTTGTTTGATGTTGTGTTGTGTAGTGTTGTTGAGTGTTGTTGTTGGATGCTGTTGTATCGTTGTTGCGTGGTTGTGTTGTGTGTTGTTGTGTTGTGTGATGTTTTGTTGTGATGTTGTGTCGTGTTGTTTTGTAATGTTGTCTTGTGTTGTGTGGTTGTGTGATGTTGTGTTTAGTGTGATGCGTTGTTGTGTTGCGTGATGTTATTTTGTGTGATGCTGTGTTGTGTGATGTTGTGTTAATTTGTTGTGTTTTGTTGTGTGGTGTGATGTGTTGTTGGTGTGTTGCTGTGCTGTGTCATGCAGTGTGGTTTCGTGGTGTTTTGGTGTCGTGTTGTGTTGTTGTGTAAAACGATTTCTATGGGGTCACTTTTCAACGGGTCGGTGTAAAAAGTGCGCTTGAAGTTCAGTTTCCAACGGTTTTCGGGGTCATTTTTCAACGTTGAAAAATGACGCAAGGTCAGTTTTCAACGGGGGTCCATTTTCAACGTTACACCTGCCTTGACCAATATGGATATGATGTTACAATGCTATCTCAGGCTAATAATTCTAACCAAGTTTGACTCTTTTCCAATGAAAATTGAGCAAAAAATGCTCATAAATGTGTTTTCTCTATTTAAACTATAGTAAACTTCACCCCCTCCCCAGGGGGAAACATGATACCCCAGGGTCATATAATTCACAATTTTTGTAAAGGACCTTAAGACCTTTTTATCTATGAAAAGAATTTGATTCTACCATTTCCAGAATTTCAGAAGAAGATTTTTGAAGTTCTAGCCTATTTAACCCCTTTTGACCCCGCCCCTAAGGCCCCTGGGGGTCAGTCTTAGAAAATTTGTTAATAGGATTTAATGGCCATCTCATACTGACAATTCTGACAACATTTGACTCATTTCCTATTACAAATGACCAAATAATGCTCAAGAATGTGTTTTCCCTATATAAACTATAGTAAACTTACCCCCTCCTCAGGGGGAAACTAGAGACCCCAGGGGCATATAATTCACAATTTTTGTAAAGGACCTTAAGAACTTTCTATCTATGAAGAGTATTTGATTCTACCACATCTGTGAGTAGAGAAGAAGATTTTTTAAATTTTACTCAATTTTACCTTTTTTGGCCCCTCCCGCAACCCCTGGGGAGTGGGGACCATATAATTCACAATTTGATTGGCCTTATGCCTTTGAAGGTTCTTGCAAAAATTTCATTGAAATTGCCTCAGCAGTTTGGGAGAAGAAGTCCAAAATGTAAATTGTTTACGGACATACGACGCACGACGCACGACGGACGACGCACGACGACGGACAAAAGGCGATTAGAAATAGGTCACTTGAGACTTCGTCTCAGGTGACCTAAAAACTAGTCGTCCCTCCCCATTATACTCATCGCAATCAGTAACAGAAACTACCACTTGTAATAGACTATGGTGTGTCTCAGCCAGGGTACATAACCGAGTTTTCCTCACAAAGAACACCCGGTTGTTTTCATTCCAGTTATGATGAAAACTAAGCAGCAAAAGAATATCGAACACCTCTCTCAAAGAGTTGGTCAGTTACTCACGTTATCATCCTACGCTCTGATAGGGTATACAAGTAGTGTAATTTAGACACTGTTTTGCGATGGTGCTATTTGTAGTGAAGATATGATTTCAAAAAACGTTTAAAATCCCGAATTAGAATGAACCAAAACAACAATTAATCAGTCACAGTTATGTTAACTAGAATGAACGACTTATTCAGTGTGGTTAATGTAAGGACGACCTACATTGTAAACGCTTGGTATAGTGTATAGTCACTGTGTTCTGGCGCGCTGTTTTATTGCTTGATTAATAATGAAAATATGTGTCTTTAATGAGTTTATTAACACGACACAAAACGAAGAATTCAATTGATGGATGAGTTACGTCCCTTGGATATGACGGTCATCTTCAAAATTGCTTCGTAAACCACCTGGTATTTCAATAAAACAGAAAGAATATCAGAGGTATGTTCAACGCATTATATATAATTCTGAACTGCTGAACACCGTTATCTACTTCCTTAGCATTCTGTGACTGGGAAAGTGATATTTTGTCCATGCTGTAATTGATTGTTTAATGAAAGACTCATGTCTATTTACAGATATGTGTACTCACCTGTACAGAATAGTGGTACGGTGAGCACGACAAGAATTTCGTCACGCATCGGTAATCTGCAAATACCTGAATTGACTTACCGATCTTTAGAAATAAAGAAATAGAAGAGATGTCTGAACATTTGGATGAAAACTTCGTTAGAGAAATCACGGATTTAAATCTAAGCAGTAAACTCCATACTTTAATTACCCTTACAAATGTGCCGTATACATTTACTGACAATGATTCTTGGCAAGGTGGACAGGATTTTGTGTAAGCAATAATTTGTCCATTTACTCTCAAAATGAATCAATGAACGAGTCGCCCTCTCTTATTTCTACAAATAGCACGAGTTTTGGCTCCGAATTTATCACTGATCTCTATAAAATTAGAGATAAACCCAGAGAACTGTTAATTGATCAGATTCGTACCATCGTACACGATAGTGTCCCAGATTTGAAACAACTACGTCATGAACTTTTTAGGAGGGCCCATTCTAGAGACGATCTGTAAGGACGGTTACCTATGACAGAGACTCGAGGCTAGAAAAGTAGGCGCTGCTTCTGTCCAAATGAAATTAGTCAAAGATTACCAAGTATTGCTACGCGCTGTAGACGGGGAGTACGATAAAGACCTCTATGATGTGGTACCTTCAAACAAATATATTGAACCCCGAATACCTGTACCAAATACTGCAAGTGTCGTTGTTACTGCAGGTATGAAAGTCCTTCAAGAAACAATAGCTACTTTGAAAGCTGATGTACATATGCTTAAAAAGGAACAAAAGGCTTACAAGGAAAACACCTCAGAGCTTAAAGATGAAGTGAACAGTCTGAGGGAGGAATCGGAAAATACGAAGACAGAGACACAATCACTCAAAGAAACGATTAAAAAACCTCAATAGACAAAAGAAGAACTAGCAATTACTAGGTAAGGACATACATGACATGAAAAATAAGGTCGCAACTCTTACAGAAATAAATAACGAAGAAGCAAATGACTTGAGTCAGGACATGACATCGACAGAAAAGATATTGGTGCAGCTAAAACAGACATAGAAAAGATGAATGCAGTTTCACCGTGTGGTAATGGCCCGGAACTAGGTACCCCCTGAAGTGTGAATGTCAACTTCAGGATTTTAACGGAGGTAAGATTGTCGCTTTTATCTGCATGCTGAGATAATTTTGGTACACGTTTTTCCGAATTTTTCAGCCACACAATGATATATAAACGGTTTTCGAGAAGTGTCGCAAAAACACTTTGACAGATGTAAACATGCCATCACACCAAGGGAGGTACCTATGTAAATCGCCTGTCATTAGAACAGATGCTGGAAAAGCACTTTCCATCGCACATAAATACATAACTCAGTACTACATTACTCTATTATGATATAAGGGTGGATTCACAAGACAAATCGTTCTCAGCCCCATCTATGTATGTTAGTGAAGCCATGTGAAATCTAGGTGGTGTACGGCTCATAGCTGATGTGTTGATTGTTGGGTGTACGGCTCATAGCTAACGAGGTGTAAGGCTTATGGTTACCTTGATGTCGATAATTATCATAAAGATATTAAATGAGGTGTAAAATTGTATAGATAATGTTTGTTTGATGAATATACATGTATTTAATTCTATTATTTTTACTTTCAGAGGGATGTGTCGACCATTTCCGTAGATATATCGCTTGACTTGGGTTCTCCCATAAACACATACGATTGTGTCGAATGTGATTACACAACTAAGGATAGAAGTAACTTGAGGAAGCACAGACGACGTATTCATACTAGTACGCCTATACAGACGCCACCGACGTTCACGTGTGACACTTATTCCAAAAGCTTTAAAACTAAGTATGGACTATCTTTGCATACGAAGACTAAATATGCACAGAACTTCCAATTTATCTGCGCAGTGTGCTCAAAAGGTTACAACCAAAGGATACCTCATCGGTTCCATCTTTCGACGCACTCCACCGTAGGATTAGAGGCCTGCAAATTCTGCCACACCGAATTCAAAGCTTTTGGATCTCTGAAAAGGCACTTGGAGACCTGCCAGAGGAAATCGGAGGACTTTGTTTATAACATTTGTCAGGCCACCTTCAATAGAAAATACAAACTAAACGAACACCACCACGGTAAACATGGCGAGAGGATAAATGCATGTGAATTCTGTGGAATCAAATACAGTTGGAGATAATCTCTAAAGAAACATTTGGGCTGCTGTAAATCTAAATCCACCAATTGACATTTTAAAATAATCAACAATCTCATGAATTGTCTTAAAACTTGTGCAGGGTGATGCACCATAGCCCTGGTGGGACGCCCGTAGGGGACCTTGGGCACAAAGTTCTACGTATGCGAGGAGATATATACCCAGTTTCGCAGTGCCCTTATTATTATTTTGTTCTATCAAACGCGTTGCAGGTAGCAGATGTTCATACAAATTGGTGTTATTTTATGTCTCTTCTAGTGGTTATTTTTACATCTTGCGAGCCAGTTTTATTCCCTATAATATGATGTGCCAAATCTTTATTTTTGCTTCGTAGAACTATTAAAAGGACGTCTCGTG